>CM075691.1:83481210-83509198 GCA_037954015.1 Psophocarpus tetragonolobus | reverse complement strand
CTAAACCCTAAACCCTAAACCCTAAACCCTAAACCCTAAACCCTAAACCCTAAACCCTAAACCCTAAACCCTAAACCCTAAACCCTAAACCCTAAACCCTAAACCCTAAACCCTAAACCCTAAACCCTAAACCCTAAACCCTAAACCCTAAACCCTAAACCCTAAACCCTAAACCCTAAACCCTAAACCCTAAACCCTAAACCCTAAACCCTAAACCCTAAACCCTAAACCCTAAACCCTAAACCCTAAACCCTAAACCCTAAACCCTAAACCCTAAACCCTAAACCCTAAACCCTAAACCCTAAACCCTAAACCCTAAACCCTAAACCCTAAACCCTAAACCCTAAACCCTAAACCCTAAACCCTAAACCCTAAACCCTAAACCCTAAACCCTAAACCCTAAACCCTAAACCCTAAACCCTAAACCCTAAACCCTAAACCCTAAACCCTAAACCCTAAACCCTAAACCCTAAACCCTAAACCCTAAACCCTAAACCCTAAACCCTAAACCCTAAACCCTAAACCCTAAACCCTAAACCCTAAACCCTAAACCCTAAACCCTAAACCCTAAACCCTAAACCCTAAACCCTAAACCCTAAACCCTAAACCCTAAACCCTAAACCCTAAACCCTAAACCCTAAACCCTAAACCCTAAACCCTAAACCCTAAACCCTAAACCCTAAACCCTAAACCCTAAACCCTAAACCCTAAACCCTAAACCCTAAACCCTAAACCCTAAACCCTAAACCCTAAACCCTAAACCCTAAACCCTAAACCCTAAACCCTAAACCCTAAACCCTAAACCCTAAACCCTAAACCCTAAACCCTAAACCCTAAACCCTAAACCCTAAACCCTAAACCCTAAACCCTAAACCCTAAACCCTAAACCCTAAACCCTAAACCCTAAACCCTAAACCCTAAACCCTAAACCCTAAACCCTAAACCCTAAACCCTAAACCCTAAACCCTAAACCCTAAACCCTAAACCCTAAACCCTAAACCCTAAACCCTAAACCCTAAACCCTAAACCCTAAACCCTAAACCCTAAACCCTAAACCCTAAACCCTAAACCCTAAACCCTAAACCCTAAACCCTAAACCCTAAACCCTAAACCCTAAACCCTAAACCCTAAACCCTAAACCCTAAACCCTAAACCCTAAACCCTAAACCCTAAACCCTAAACCCTAAACCCTAAACCCTAAACCCTAAACCCTAAACCCTAAACCCTAAACCCTAAACCCTAAACCCTAAACCCTAAACCCTAAACCCTAAACCCTAAACCCTAAACCCTAAACCCTAAACCCTAAACCCTAAACCCTAAACCCTAAACCCTAAACCCTAAACCCTAAACCCTAAACCCTAAACCCTAAACCCTAAACCCTAAACCCTAAACCCTAAACCCTAAACCCTAAACCCTAAACCCTAAACCCTAAACCCTAAACCCTAAACCCTAAACCCTAAACCCTAAACCCTAAACCCTAAACCCTAAACCCTAAACCCTAAACCCTAAACCCTAAACCCTAAACCCTAAACCCTAAACCCTAAACCCTAAACCCTAAACCCTAAACCCTAAACCCTAAACCCTAAACCCTAAACCCTAAACCCTAAACCCTAAACCCTAAACCCTAAACCCTAAACCCTAAACCCTAAACCCTAAACCCTAAACCCTAAACCCTAAACCCTAAACCCTAAACCCTAAACCCTAAACCCTAAACCCTAAACCCTAAACCCTAAACCCTAAACCCTAAACCCTAAACCCTAAACCCTAAACCCTAAACCCTAAACCCTAAACCCTAAACCCTAAACCCTAAACCCTAAACCCTAAACCCTAAACCCTAAACCCTAAACCCTAAACCCTAAACCCTAAACCCTAAACCCTAAACCCTAAACCCTAAACCCTAAACCCTAAACCCTAAACCCTAAACCCTAAACCCTAAACCCTAAACCCTAAACCCTAAACCCTAAACCCTAAACCCTAAACCCTAAACCCTAAACCCTAAACCCTAAACCCTAAACCCTAAACCCTAAACCCTAAACCCTAAACCCTAAACCCTAAACCCTAAACCCTAAACCCTAAACCCTAAACCCTAAACCCTAAACCCTAAACCCTAAACCCTAAACCCTAAACCCTAAACCCTAAACCCTAAACCCTAAACCCTAAACCCTAAACCCTAAACCCTAAACCCTAAACCCTAAACCCTAAACCCTAAACCCTAAACCCTAAACCCTAAACCCTAAACCCTAAACCCTAAACCCTAAACCCTAAACCCTAAACCCTAAACCCTAAACCCTAAACCCTAAACCCTAAACCCTAAACCCTAAACCCTAAACCCTAAACCCTAAACCCTAAACCCTAAACCCTAAACCCTAAACCCTAAACCCTAAACCCTAAACCCTAAACCCTAAACCCTAAACCCTAAACCCTAAACCCTAAACCCTAAACCCTAAACCCTAAACCCTAAACCCTAAACCCTAAACCCTAAACCCTAAACCCTAAACCCTAAACCCTAAACCCTAAACCCTAAACCCTAAACCCTAAACCCTAAACCCTAAACCCTAAACCCTAAACCCTAAACCCTAAACCCTAAACCCTAAACCCTAAACCCTAAACCCTAAACCCTAAACCCTAAACCCTAAACCCTAAACCCTAAACCCTAAACCCTAAACCCTAAACCCTAAACCCTAAACCCTAAACCCTAAACCCTAAACCCTAAACCCTAAACCCTAAACCCTAAACCCTAAACCCTAAACCCTAAACCCTAAACCCTAAACCCTAAACCCTAAACCCTAAACCCTAAACCCTAAACCCTAAACCCTAAACCCTAAACCCTAAACCCTAAACCCTAAACCCTAAACCCTAAACCCTAAACCCTAAACCCTAAACCCTAAACCCTAAACCCTAAACCCTAAACCCTAAACCCTAAACCCTAAACCCTAAACCCTAAACCCTAAACCCTAAACCCTAAACCCTAAACCCTAAACCCTAAACCCTAAACCCTAAACCCTAAACCCTAAACCCTAAACCCTAAACCCTAAACCCTAAACCCTAAACCCTAAACCCTAAACCCTAAACCCTAAACCCTAAACCCTAAACCCTAAACCCTAAACCCTAAACCCTAAACCCTAAACCCTAAACCCTAAACCCTAAACCCTAAACCCTAAACCCTAAACCCTAAACCCTAAACCCTAAACCCTAAACCCTAAACCCTAAACCCTAAACCCTAAACCCTAAACCCTAAACCCTAAACCCTAAACCCTAAACCCTAAACCCTAAACCCTAAACCCTAAACCCTAAACCCTAAACCCTAAACCCTAAACCCTAAACCCTAAACCCTAAACCCTAAACCCTAAACCCTAAACCCTAAACCCTAAACCCTAAACCCTAAACCCTAAACCCTAAACCCTAAACCCTAAACCCTAAACCCTAAACCCTAAACCCTAAACCCTAAACCCTAAACCCTAAACCCTAAACCCTAAACCCTAAACCCTAAACCCTAAACCCTAAACCCTAAACCCTAAACCCTAAACCCTAAACCCTAAACCCTAAACCCTAAACCCTAAACCCTAAACCCTAAACCCTAAACCCTAAACCCTAAACCCTAAACCCTAAACCCTAAACCCTAAACCCTAAACCCTAAACCCTAAACCCTAAACCCTAAACCCTAAACCCTAAACCCTAAACCCTAAACCCTAAACCCTAAACCCTAAACCCTAAACCCTAAACCCTAAACCCTAAACCCTAAACCCTAAACCCTAAACCCTAAACCCTAAACCCTAAACCCTAAACCCTAAACCCTAAACCCTAAACCCTAAACCCTAAACCCTAAACCCTAAACCCTAAACCCTAAACCCTAAACCCTAAACCCTAAACCCTAAACCCTAAACCCTAAACCCTAAACCCTAAACCCTAAACCCTAAACCCTAAACCCTAAACCCTAAACCCTAAACCCTAAACCCTAAACCCTAAACCCTAAACCCTAAACCCTAAACCCTAAACCCTAAACCCTAAACCCTAAACCCTAAACCCTAAACCCTAAACCCTAAACCCTAAACCCTAAACCCTAAACCCTAAACCCTAAACCCTAAACCCTAAACCCTAAACCCTAAACCCTAAACCCTAAACCCTAAACCCTAAACCCTAAACCCTAAACCCTAAACCCTAAACCCTAAACCCTAAACCCTAAACCCTAAACCCTAAACCCTAAACCCTAAACCCTAAACCCTAAACCCTAAACCCTAAACCCTAAACCCTAAACCCTAAACCCTAAACCCTAAACCCTAAACCCTAAACCCTAAACCCTAAACCCTAAACCCTAAACCCTAAACCCTAAACCCTAAACCCTAAACCCTAAACCCTAAACCCTAAACCCTAAACCCTAAACCCTAAACCCTAAACCCTAAACCCTAAACCCTAAACCCTAAACCCTAAACCCTAAACCCTAAACCCTAAACCCTAAACCCTAAACCCTAAACCCTAAACCCTAAACCCTAAACCCTAAACCCTAAACCCTAAACCCTAAACCCTAAACCCTAAACCCTAAACCCTAAACCCTAAACCCTAAACCCTAAACCCTAAACCCTAAACCCTAAACCCTAAACCCTAAACCCTAAACCCTAAACCCTAAACCCTAAACCCTAAACCCTAAACCCTAAACCCTAAACCCTAAACCCTAAACCCTAAACCCTAAACCCTAAACCCTAAACCCTAAACCCTAAACCCTAAACCCTAAACCCTAAACCCTAAACCCTAAACCCTAAACCCTAAACCCTAAACCCTAAACCCTAAACCCTAAACCCTAAACCCTAAACCCTAAACCCTAAACCCTAAACCCTAAACCCTAAACCCTAAACCCTAAACCCTAAACCCTAAACCCTAAACCCTAAACCCTAAACCCTAAACCCTAAACCCTAAACCCTAAACCCTAAACCCTAAACCCTAAACCCTAAACCCTAAACCCTAAACCCTAAACCCTAAACCCTAAACCCTAAACCCTAAACCCTAAACCCTAAACCCTAAACCCTAAACCCTAAACCCTAAACCCTAAACCCTAAACCCTAAACCCTAAACCCTAAACCCTAAACCCTAAACCCTAAACCCTAAACCCTAAACCCTAAACCCTAAACCCTAAACCCTAAACCCTAAACCCTAAACCCTAAACCCTAAACCCTAAACCCTAAACCCTAAACCCTAAACCCTAAACCCTAAACCCTAAACCCTAAACCCTAAACCCTAAACCCTAAACCCTAAACCCTAAACCCTAAACCCTAAACCCTAAACCCTAAACCCTAAACCCTAAACCCTAAACCCTAAACCCTAAACCCTAAACCCTAAACCCTAAACCCTAAACCCTAAACCCTAAACCCTAAACCCTAAACCCTAAACCCTAAACCCTAAACCCTAAACCCTAAACCCTAAACCCTAAACCCTAAACCCTAAACCCTAAACCCTAAACCCTAAACCCTAAACCCTAAACCCTAAACCCTAAACCCTAAACCCTAAACCCTAAACCCTAAACCCTAAACCCTAAACCCTAAACCCTAAACCCTAAACCCTAAACCCTAAACCCTAAACCCTAAACCCTAAACCCTAAACCCTAAACCCTAAACCCTAAACCCTAAACCCTATAACCCTAAACCCTAAACCCTAAACCCTAAACCCTAAACCCTAAACCCTAAACCCTAAACCCTAAACCCTAAACCCTAAACCCTAAACCCTAAACCCTAAACCCTAAACCCTAAACCCTAAACCCTAAACCCTAAACCCTAAACCCTAAACCCTAAACCCTAAACCCTAAACCCTAAACCCTAAACCCTAAACCCTAAACCCTAAACCCTAAACCCTAAACCCTAAACCCTAAACCCTAAACCCTAAACCCTAAACCCTAAACCCTAAACCCTAAACCCTAAACCCTAAACCCTAAACCCTAAACCCTAAACCCTAAACCCTAAACCCTAAACCCTAAACCCTAAACCCTAAACCCTAAACCCTAAACCCTAAACCCTAAACCCTAAACCCTAAACCCTAAACCCTAAACCCTAAACCCTAAACCCTAAACCCTAAACCCTAAACCCTAAACCCTAAACCCTAAACCCTAAACCCTAAACCCTAAACCCTAAACCCTAAACCCTAAACCCTAAACCCTAAACCCTAAACCCTAAACCCTAAACCCTAAACCCTAAACCCTAAACCCTAAACCCTAAACCCTAAACCCTAAACCCTAAACCCTAAACCCTAAACCCTAAACCCTAAACCCTAAACCCTAAACCCTAAACCCTAAACCCTAAACCCTAAACCCTAAACCCTAAACCCTAAACCCTAAACCCTAAACCCTAAACCCTAAACCCTAAACCCTAAACCCTAAACCCTAAACCCTAAACCCTAAACCCTAAACCCTAAACCCTAAACCCTAAACCCTAAACCCTAAACCCTAAACCCTAAACCCTAAACCCTAAACCCTAAACCCTAAACCCTAAACCCTAAACCCTAAACCCTAAACCCTAAACCCTAAACCCTAAACCCTAAACCCTAAACCCTAAACCCTAAACCCTAAACCCTAAACCCTAAACCCTAAACCCTAAACCCTAAACCCTAAACCCTAAACCCTAAACCCTAAACCCTAAACCCTAAACCCTAAACCCTAAACCCTAAACCCTAAACCCTAAACCCTAAACCCTAAACCCTAAACCCTAAACCCTAAACCCTAAACCCTAAACCCTAAACCCTAAACCCTAAACCCTAAACCCTAAACCCTAAACCCTAAACCCTAAACCCTAAACCCTAAACCCTAAACCCTAAACCCTAAACCCTAAACCCTAAACCCTAAACCCTAAACCCTAAACCCTAAACCCTAAACCCTAAACCCTAAACCCTAAACCCTAAACCCTAAACCCTAAACCCTAAACCCTAAACCCTAAACCCTAAACCCTAAACCCTAAACCCTAAACCCTAAACCCTAAACCCTAAACCCTAAACCCTAAACCCTAAACCCTAAACCCTAAACCCTAAACCCTAAACCCTAAACCCTAAACCCTAAACCCTAAACCCTAAACCCTAAACCCTAAACCCTAAACCCTAAACCCTAAACCCTAAACCCTAAACCCTAAACCCTAAACCCTAAACCCTAAACCCTAAACCCTAAACCCTAAACCCTAAACCCTAAACCCTAAACCCTAAACCCTAAACCCTAAACCCTAAACCCTAAACCCTAAACCCTAAACCCTAAACCCTAAACCCTAAACCCTAAACCCTAAACCCTAAACCCTAAACCCTAAACCCTAAACCCTAAACCCTAAACCCTAAACCCTAAACCCTAAACCCTAAACCCTAAACCCTAAACCCTAAACCCTAAACCCTAAACCCTAAACCCTAAACCCTAAACCCTAAACCCTAAACCCTAAACCCTAAACCCTAAACCCTAAACCCTAAACCCTAAACCCTAAACCCTAAACCCTAAACCCTAAACCCTAAACCCTAAACCCTAAACCCTAAACCCTAAACCCTAAACCCTAAACCCTAAACCCTAAACCCTAAACCCTAAACCCTAAACCCTAAACCCTAAACCCTAAACCCTAAACCCTAAACCCTAAACCCTAAACCCTAAACCCTAAACCCTAAACCCTAAACCCTAAACCCTAAACCCTAAACCCTAAACCCTAAACCCTAAACCCTAAACCCTAAACCCTAAACCCTAAACCCTAAACCCTAAACCCTAAACCCTAAACCCTAAACCCTAAACCCTAAACCCTAAACCCTAAACCCTAAACCCTAAACCCTAAACCCTAAACCCTAAACCCTAAACCCTAAACCCTAAACCCTAAACCCTAAACCCTAAACCCTAAACCCTAAACCCTAAACCCTAAACCCTAAACCCTAAACCCTAAACCCTAAACCCTAAACCCTAAACCCTAAACCCTAAACCCTAAACCCTAAACCCTAAACCCTAAACCCTAAACCCTAAACCCTAAACCCTAAACCCTAAACCCTAAACCCTAAACCCTAAACCCTAAACCCTAAACCCTAAACCCTAAACCCTAAACCCTAAACCCTAAACCCTAAACCCTAAACCCTAAACCCTAAACCCTAAACCCTAAACCCTAAACCCTAAACCCTAAACCCTAAACCCTAAACCCTAAACCCTAAACCCTAAACCCTAAACCCTAAACCCTAAACCCTAAACCCTAAACCCTAAACCCTAAACCCTAAACCCTAAACCCTAAACCCTAAACCCTAAACCCTAAACCCTAAACCCTAAACCCTAAACCCTAAACCCTAAACCCTAAACCCTAAACCCTAAACCCTAAACCCTAAACCCTAAACCCTAAACCCTAAACCCTAAACCCTAAACCCTAAACCCTAAACCCTAAACCCTAAACCCTAAACCCTAAACCCTAAACCCTAAACCCTAAACCCTAAACCCTAAACCCTAAACCCTAAACCCTAAACCCTAAACCCTAAACCCTAAACCCTAAACCCTAAACCCTAAACCCTAAACCCTAAACCCTAAACCCTAAACCCTAAACCCTAAACCCTAAACCCTAAACCCTAAACCCTAAACCCTAAACCCTAAACCCTAAACCCTAAACCCTAAACCCTAAACCCTAAACCCTAAACCCTAAACCCTAAACCCTAAACCCTAAACCCTAAACCCTAAACCCTAAACCCTAAACCCTAAACCCTAAACCCTAAACCCTAAACCCTAAACCCTAAACCCTAAACCCTAAACCCTAAACCCTAAACCCTAAACCCTAAACCCTAAACCCTAAACCCTAAACCCTAAACCCTAAACCCTAAACCCTAAACCCTAAACCCTAAACCCTAAACCCTAAACCCTAAACCCTAAACCCTAAACCCTAAACCCTAAACCCTAAACCCTAAACCCTAAACCCTAAACCCTAAACCCTAAACCCTAAACCCTAAACCCTAAACCCTAAACCCTAAACCCTAAACCCTAAACCCTAAACCCTAAACCCTAAACCCTAAACCCTAAACCCTAAACCCTAAACCCTAAACCCTAAACCCTAAACCCTAAACCCTAAACCCTAAACCCTAAACCCTAAACCCTAAACCCTAAACCCTAAACCCTAAACCCTAAACCCTAAACCCTAAACCCTAAACCCTAAACCCTAAACCCTAAACCCTAAACCCTAAACCCTAAACCCTAAACCCTAAACCCTAAACCCTAAACCCTAAACCCTAAACCCTAAACCCTAAACCCTAAACCCTAAACCCTAAACCCTAAACCCTAAACCCTAAACCCTAAACCCTAAACCCTAAACCCTAAACCCTAAACCCTAAACCCTAAACCCTAAACCCTAAACCCTAAACCCTAAACCCTAAACCCTAAACCCTAAACCCTAAACCCTAAACCCTAAACCCTAAACCCTAAACCCTAAACCCTAAACCCTAAACCCTAAACCCTAAACCCTAAACCCTAAACCCTAAACCCTAAACCCTAAACCCTAAACCCTAAACCCTAAACCCTAAACCCTAAACCCTAAACCCTAAACCCTAAACCCTAAACCCTAAACCCTAAACCCTAAACCCTAAACCCTAAACCCTAAACCCTAAACCCTAAACCCTAAACCCTAAACCCTAAACCCTAAACCCTAAACCCTAAACCCTAAACCCTAAACCCTAAACCCTAAACCCTAAACCCTAAACCCTAAACCCTAAACCCTAAACCCTAAACCCTAAACCCTAAACCCTAAACCCTAAACCCTAAACCCTAAACCCTAAACCCTAAACCCTAAACCCTAAACCCTAAACCCTAAACCCTAAACCCTAAACCCTAAACCCTAAACCCTAAACCCTAAACCCTAAACCCTAAACCCTAAACCCTAAACCCTAAACCCTAAACCCTAAACCCTAAACCCTAAACCCTAAACCCTAAACCCTAAACCCTAAACCCTAAACCCTAAACCCTAAACCCTAAACCCTAAACCCTAAACCCTAAACCCTAAACCCTAAACCCTAAACCCTAAACCCTAAACCCTAAACCCTAAACCCTAAACCCTAAACCCTAAACCCTAAACCCTAAACCCTAAACCCTAAACCCTAAACCCTAAACCCTAAACCCTAAACCCTAAACCCTAAACCCTAAACCCTAAACCCTAAACCCTAAACCCTAAACCCTAAACCCTAAACCCTAAACCCTAAACCCTAAACCCTAAACCCTAAACCCTAAACCCTAAACCCTAAACCCTAAACCCTAAACCCTAAACCCTAAACCCTAAACCCTAAACCCTAAACCCTAAACCCTAAACCCTAAACCCTAAACCCTAAACCCTAAACCCTAAACCCTAAACCCTAAACCCTAAACCCTAAACCCTAAACCCTAAACCCTAAACCCTAAACCCTAAACCCTAAACCCTAAACCCTAAACCCTAAACCCTAAACCCTAAACCCTAAACCCTAAACCCTAAACCCTAAACCCTAAACCCTAAACCCTAAACCCTAAACCCTAAACCCTAAACCCTAAACCCTAAACCCTAAACCCTAAACCCTAAACCCTAAACCCTAAACCCTAAACCCTAAACCCTAAACCCTAAACCCTAAACCCTAAACCCTAAACCCTAAACCCTAAACCCTAAACCCTAAACCCTAAACCCTAAACCCTAAACCCTAAACCCTAAACCCTAAACCCTAAACCCTAAACCCTAAACCCTAAACCCTAAACCCTAAACCCTAAACCCTAAACCCTAAACCCTAAACCCTAAACCCTAAACCCTAAACCCTAAACCCTAAACCCTAAACCCTAAACCCTAAACCCTAAACCCTAAACCCTAAACCCTAAACCCTAAACCCTAAACCCTAAACCCTAAACCCTAAACCCTAAACCCTAAACCCTAAACCCTAAACCCTAAACCCTAAACCCTAAACCCTAAACCCTAAACCCTAAACCCTAAACCCTAAACCCTAAACCCTAAACCCTAAACCCTAAACCCTAAACCCTAAACCCTAAACCCTAAACCCTAAACCCTAAACCCTAAACCCTAAACCCTAAACCCTAAACCCTAAACCCTAAACCCTAAACCCTAAACCCTAAACCCTAAACCCTAAACCCTAAACCCTAAACCCTAAACCCTAAACCCTAAACCCTAAACCCTAAACCCTAAACCCTAAACCCTAAACCCTAAACCCTAAACCCTAAACCCTAAACCCTAAACCCTAAACCCTAAACCCTAAACCCTAAACCCTAAACCCTAAACCCTAAACCCTAAACCCTAAACCCTAAACCCTAAACCCTAAACCCTAAACCCTAAACCCTAAACCCTAAACCCTAAACCCTAAACCCTAAACCCTAAACCCTAAACCCTAAACCCTAAACCCTAAACCCTAAACCCTAAACCCTAAACCCTAAACCCTAAACCCTAAACCCTAAACCCTAAACCCTAAACCCTAAACCCTAAACCCTAAACCCTAAACCCTAAACCCTAAACCCTAAACCCTAAACCCTAAACCCTAAACCCTAAACCCTAAACCCTAAACCCTAAACCCTAAACCCTAAACCCTAAACCCTAAACCCTAAACCCTAAACCCTAAACCCTAAACCCTAAACCCTAAACCCTAAACCCTAAACCCTAAACCCTAAACCCTAAACCCTAAACCCTAAACCCTAAACCCTAAACCCTAAACCCTAAACCCTAAACCCTAAACCCTAAACCCTAAACCCTAAACCCTAAACCCTAAACCCTAAACCCTAAACCCTAAACCCTAAACCCTAAACCCTAAACCCTAAACCCTAAACCCTAAACCCTAAACCCTAAACCCTAAACCCTAAACCCTAAACCCTAAACCCTAAACCCTAAACCCTAAACCCTAAACCCTAAACCCTAAACCCTAAACCCTAAACCCTAAACCCTAAACCCTAAACCCTAAACCCTAAACCCTAAACCCTAAACCCTAAACCCTAAACCCTAAACCCTAAACCCTAAACCCTAAACCCTAAACCCTAAACCCTAAACCCTAAACCCTAAACCCTAAACCCTAAACCCTAAACCCTAAACCCTAAACCCTAAACCCTAAACCCTAAACCCTAAACCCTAAACCCTAAACCCTAAACCCTAAACCCTAAACCCTAAACCCTAAACCCTAAACCCTAAACCCTAAACCCTAAACCCTAAACCCTAAACCCTAAACCCTAAACCCTAAACCCTAAACCCTAAACCCTAAACCCTAAACCCTAAACCCTAAACCCTAAACCCTAAACCCTAAACCCTAAACCCTAAACCCTAAACCCTAAACCCTAAACCCTAAACCCTAAACCCTAAACCCTAAACCCTAAACCCTAAACCCTAAACCCTAAACCCTAAACCCTAAACCCTAAACCCTAAACCCTAAACCCTAAACCCTAAACCCTAAACCCTAAACCCTAAACCCTAAACCCTAAACCCTAAACCCTAAACCCTAAACCCTAAACCCTAAACCCTAAACCCTAAACCCTAAACCCTAAACCCTAAACCCTAAACCCTAAACCCTAAACCCTAAACCCTAAACCCTAAACCCTAAACCCTAAACCCTAAACCCTAAACCCTAAACCCTAAACCCTAAACCCTAAACCCTAAACCCTAAACCCTAAACCCTAAACCCTAAACCCTAAACCCTAAACCCTAAACCCTAAACCCTAAACCCTAAACCCTAAACCCTAAACCCTAAACCCTAAACCCTAAACCCTAAACCCTAAACCCTAAACCCTAAACCCTAAACCCTAAACCCTAAACCCTAAACCCTAAACCCTAAACCCTAAACCCTAAACCCTAAACCCTAAACCCTAAACCCTAAACCCTAAACCCTAAACCCTAAACCCTAAACCCTAAACCCTAAACCCTAAACCCTAAACCCTAAACCCTAAACCCTAAACCCTAAACCCTAAACCCTAAACCCTAAACCCTAAACCCTAAACCCTAAACCCTAAACCCTAAACCCTAAACCCTAAACCCTAAACCCTAAACCCTAAACCCTAAACCCTAAACCCTAAACCCTAAACCCTAAACCCTAAACCCTAAACCCTAAACCCTAAACCCTAAACCCTAAACCCTAAACCCTAAACCCTAAACCCTAAACCCTAAACCCTAAACCCTAAACCCTAAACCCTAAACCCTAAACCCTAAACCCTAAACCCTAAACCCTAAACCCTAAACCCTAAACCCTAAACCCTAAACCCTAAACCCTAAACCCTAAACCCTAAACCCTAAACCCTAAACCCTAAACCCTAAACCCTAAACCCTAAACCCTAAACCCTAAACCCTAAACCCTAAACCCTAAACCCTAAACCCTAAACCCTAAACCCTAAACCCTAAACCCTAAACCCTAAACCCTAAACCCTAAACCCTAAACCCTAAACCCTAAACCCTAAACCCTAAACCCTAAACCCTAAACCCTAAACCCTAAACCCTAAACCCTAAACCCTAAACCCTAAACCCTAAACCCTAAACCCTAAACCCTAAACCCTAAACCCTAAACCCTAAACCCTAAACCCTAAACCCTAAACCCTAAACCCTAAACCCTAAACCCTAAACCCTAAACCCTAAACCCTAAACCCTAAACCCTAAACCCTAAACCCTAAACCCTAAACCCTAAACCCTAAACCCTAAACCCTAAACCCTAAACCCTAAACCCTAAACCCTAAACCCTAAACCCTAAACCCTAAACCCTAAACCCTAAACCCTAAACCCTAAACCCTAAACCCTAAACCCTAAACCCTAAACCCTAAACCCTAAACCCTAAACCCTAAACCCTAAACCCTAAACCCTAAACCCTAAACCCTAAACCCTAAACCCTAAACCCTAAACCCTAAACCCTAAACCCTAAACCCTAAACCCTAAACCCTAAACCCTAAACCCTAAACCCTAAACCCTAAACCCTAAACCCTAAACCCTAAACCCTAAACCCTAAACCCTAAACCCTAAACCCTAAACCCTAAACCCTAAACCCTAAACCCTAAACCCTAAACCCTAAACCCTAAACCCTAAACCCTAAACCCTAAACCCTAAACCCTAAACCCTAAACCCTAAACCCTAAACCCTAAACCCTAAACCCTAAACCCTAAACCCTAAACCCTAAACCCTAAACCCTAAACCCTAAACCCTAAACCCTAAACCCTAAACCCTAAACCCTAAACCCTAAACCCTAAACCCTAAACCCTAAACCCTAAACCCTAAACCCTAAACCCTAAACCCTAAACCCTAAACCCTAAACCCTAAACCCTAAACCCTAAACCCTAAACCCTAAACCCTAAACCCTAAACCCTAAACCCTAAACCCTAAACCCTAAACCCTAAACCCTAAACCCTAAACCCTAAACCCTAAACCCTAAACCCTAAACCCTAAACCCTAAACCCTAAACCCTAAACCCTAAACCCTAAACCCTAAACCCTAAACCCTAAACCCTAAACCCTAAACCCTAAACCCTAAACCCTAAACCCTAAACCCTAAACCCTAAACCCTAAACCCTAAACCCTAAACCCTAAACCCTAAACCCTAAACCCTAAACCCTAAACCCTAAACCCTAAACCCTAAACCCTAAACCCTAAACCCTAAACCCTAAACCCTAAACCCTAAACCCTAAACCCTAAACCCTAAACCCTAAACCCTAAACCCTAAACCCTAAACCCTAAACCCTAAACCCTAAACCCTAAACCCTAAACCCTAAACCCTAAACCCTAAACCCTAAACCCTAAACCCTAAACCCTAAACCCTAAACCCTAAACCCTAAACCCTAAACCCTAAACCCTAAACCCTAAACCCTAAACCCTAAACCCTAAACCCTAAACCCTAAACCCTAAACCCTAAACCCTAAACCCTAAACCCTAAACCCTAAACCCTAAACCCTAAACCCTAAACCCTAAACCCTAAACCCTAAACCCTAAACCCTAAACCCTAAACCCTAAACCCTAAACCCTAAACCCTAAACCCTAAACCCTAAACCCTAAACCCTAAACCCTAAACCCTAAACCCTAAACCCTAAACCCTAAACCCTAAACCCTAAACCCTAAACCCTAAACCCTAAACCCTAAACCCTAAACCCTAAACCCTAAACCCTAAACCCTAAACCCTAAACCCTAAACCCTAAACCCTAAACCCTAAACCCTAAACCCTAAACCCTAAACCCTAAACCCTAAACCCTAAACCCTAAACCCTAAACCC
Organism: Psophocarpus tetragonolobus; assembly: GCA_037954015.1. NCBI lineage: Eukaryota > Viridiplantae > Streptophyta > Magnoliopsida > Fabales > Fabaceae > Psophocarpus > Psophocarpus tetragonolobus. The sequence goes on along the minus strand of CM075691.1, from coordinate 83,494,055 downwards.
TAAACCCTAAACCCTAAACCCTAAACCCTAAACCCTAAACCCTAAACCCTAAACCCTAAACCCTAAACCCTAAACCCTAAACCCTAAACCCTAAACCCTAAACCCTAAACCCTAAACCCTAAACCCTAAACCCTAAACCCTAAACCCTAAACCCTAAACCCTAAACCCTAAACCCTAAACCCTAAACCCTAAACCCTAAACCCTAAACCCTAAACCCTAAACCCTAAACCCTAAACCCTAAACCCTAAACCCTAAACCCTAAACCCTAAACCCTAAACCCTAAACCCTAAACCCTAAACCCTAAACCCTAAACCCTAAACCCTAAACCCTAAACCCTAAACCCTAAACCCTAAACCCTAAACCCTAAACCCTAAACCCTAAACCCTAAACCCTAAACCCTAAACCCTAAACCCTAAACCCTAAACCCTAAACCCTAAACCCTAAACCCTAAACCCTAAACCCTAAACCCTAAACCCTAAACCCTAAACCCTAAACCCTAAACCCTAAACCCTAAACCCTAAACCCTAAACCCTAAACCCTAAACCCTAAACCCTAAACCCTAAACCCTAAACCCTAAACCCTAAACCCTAAACCCTAAACCCTAAACCCTAAACCCTAAACCCTAAACCCTAAACCCTAAACCCTAAACCCTAAACCCTAAACCCTAAACCCTAAACCCTAAACCCTAAACCCTAAACCCTAAACCCTAAACCCTAAACCCTAAACCCTAAACCCTAAACCCTAAACCCTAAACCCTAAACCCTAAACCCTAAACCCTAAACCCTAAACCCTAAACCCTAAACCCTAAACCCTAAACCCTAAACCCTAAACCCTAAACCCTAAACCCTAAACCCTAAACCCTAAACCCTAAACCCTAAACCCTAAACCCTAAACCCTAAACCCTAAACCCTAAACCCTAAACCCTAAACCCTAAACCCTAAACCCTAAACCCTAAACCCTAAACCCTAAACCCTAAACCCTAAACCCTAAACCCTAAACCCTAAACCCTAAACCCTAAACCCTAAACCCTAAACCCTAAACCCTAAACCCTAAACCCTAAACCCTAAACCCTAAACCCTAAACCCTAAACCCTAAACCCTAAACCCTAAACCCTAAACCCTAAACCCTAAACCCTAAACCCTAAACCCTAAACCCTAAACCCTAAACCCTAAACCCTAAACCCTAAACCCTAAACCCTAAACCCTAAACCCTAAACCCTAAACCCTAAACCCTAAACCCTAAACCCTAAACCCTAAACCCTAAACCCTAAACCCTAAACCCTAAACCCTAAACCCTAAACCCTAAACCCTAAACCCTAAACCCTAAACCCTAAACCCTAAACCCTAAACCCTAAACCCTAAACCCTAAACCCTAAACCCTAAACCCTAAACCCTAAACCCTAAACCCTAAACCCTAAACCCTAAACCCTAAACCCTAAACCCTAAACCCTAAACCCTAAACCCTAAACCCTAAACCCTAAACCCTAAACCCTAAACCCTAAACCCTAAACCCTAAACCCTAAACCCTAAACCCTAAACCCTAAACCCTAAACCCTAAACCCTAAACCCTAAACCCTAAACCCTAAACCCTAAACCCTAAACCCTAAACCCTAAACCCTAAACCCTAAACCCTAAACCCTAAACCCTAAACCCTAAACCCTAAACCCTAAACCCTAAACCCTAAACCCTAAACCCTAAACCCTAAACCCTAAACCCTAAACCCTAAACCCTAAACCCTAAACCCTAAACCCTAAACCCTAAACCCTAAACCCTAAACCCTAAACCCTAAACCCTAAACCCTAAACCCTAAACCCTAAACCCTAAACCCTAAACCCTAAACCCTAAACCCTAAACCCTAAACCCTAAACCCTAAACCCTAAACCCTAAACCCTAAACCCTAAACCCTAAACCCTAAACCCTAAACCCTAAACCCTAAACCCTAAACCCTAAACCCTAAACCCTAAACCCTAAACCCTAAACCCTAAACCCTAAACCCTAAACCCTAAACCCTAAACCCTAAACCCTAAACCCTAAACCCTAAACCCTAAACCCTAAACCCTAAACCCTAAACCCTAAACCCTAAACCCTAAACCCTAAACCCTAAACCCTAAACCCTAAACCCTAAACCCTAAACCCTAAACCCTAAACCCTAAACCCTAAACCCTAAACCCTAAACCCTAAACCCTAAACCCTAAACCCTAAACCCTAAACCCTAAACCCTAAACCCTAAACCCTAAACCCTAAACCCTAAACCCTAAACCCTAAACCCTAAACCCTAAACCCTAAACCCTAAACCCTAAACCCTAAACCCTAAACCCTAAACCCTAAACCCTAAACCCTAAACCCTAAACCCTAAACCCTAAACCCTAAACCCTAAACCCTAAACCCTAAACCCTAAACCCTAAACCCTAAACCCTAAACCCTAAACCCTAAACCCTAAACCCTAAACCCTAAACCCTAAACCCTAAACCCTAAACCCTAAACCCTAAACCCTAAACCCTAAACCCTAAACCCTAAACCCTAAACCCTAAACCCTAAACCCTAAACCCTAAACCCTAAACCCTAAACCCTAAACCCTAAACCCTAAACCCTAAACCCTAAACCCTAAACCCTAAACCCTAAACCCTAAACCCTAAACCCTAAACCCTAAACCCTAAACCCTAAACCCTAAACCCTAAACCCTAAACCCTAAACCCTAAACCCTAAACCCTAAACCCTAAACCCTAAACCCTAAACCCTAAACCCTAAACCCTAAACCCTAAACCCTAAACCCTAAACCCTAAACCCTAAACCCTAAACCCTAAACCCTAAACCCTAAACCCTAAACCCTAAACCCTAAACCCTAAACCCTAAACCCTAAACCCTAAACCCTAAACCCTAAACCCTAAACCCTAAACCCTAAACCCTAAACCCTAAACCCTAAACCCTAAACCCTAAACCCTAAACCCTAAACCCTAAACCCTAAACCCTAAACCCTAAACCCTAAACCCTAAACCCTAAACCCTAAACCCTAAACCCTAAACCCTAAACCCTAAACCCTAAACCCTAAACCCTAAACCCTAAACCCTAAACCCTAAACCCTAAACCCTAAACCCTAAACCCTAAACCCTAAACCCTAAACCCTAAACCCTAAACCCTAAACCCTAAACCCTAAACCCTAAACCCTAAACCCTAAACCCTAAACCCTAAACCCTAAACCCTAAACCCTAAACCCTAAACCCTAAACCCTAAACCCTAAACCCTAAACCCTAAACCCTAAACCCTAAACCCTAAACCCTAAACCCTAAACCCTAAACCCTAAACCCTAAACCCTAAACCCTAAACCCTAAACCCTAAACCCTAAACCCTAAACCCTAAACCCTAAACCCTAAACCCTAAACCCTAAACCCTAAACCCTAAACCCTAAACCCTAAACCCTAAACCCTAAACCCTAAACCCTAAACCCTAAACCCTAAACCCTAAACCCTAAACCCTAAACCCTAAACCCTAAACCCTAAACCCTAAACCCTAAACCCTAAACCCTAAACCCTAAACCCTAAACCCTAAACCCTAAACCCTAAACCCTAAACCCTAAACCCTAAACCCTAAACCCTAAACCCTAAACCCTAAACCCTAAACCCTAAACCCTAAACCCTAAACCCTAAACCCTAAACCCTAAACCCTAAACCCTAAACCCTAAACCCTAAACCCTAAACCCTAAACCCTAAACCCTAAACCCTAAACCCTAAACCCTAAACCCTAAACCCTAAACCCTAAACCCTAAACCCTAAACCCTAAACCCTAAACCCTAAACCCTAAACCCTAAACCCTAAACCCTAAACCCTAAACCCTAAACCCTAAACCCTAAACCCTAAACCCTAAACCCTAAACCCTAAACCCTAAACCCTAAACCCTAAACCCTAAACCCTAAACCCTAAACCCTAAACCCTAAACCCTAAACCCTAAACCCTAAACCCTAAACCCTAAACCCTAAACCCTAAACCCTAAACCCTAAACCCTAAACCCTAAACCCTAAACCCTAAACCCTAAACCCTAAACCCTAAACCCTAAACCCTAAACCCTAAACCCTAAACCCTAAACCCTAAACCCTAAACCCTAAACCCTAAACCCTAAACCCTAAACCCTAAACCCTAAACCCTAAACCCTAAACCCTAAACCCTAAACCCTAAACCCTAAACCCTAAACCCTAAACCCTAAACCCTAAACCCTAAACCCTAAACCCTAAACCCTAAACCCTAAACCCTAAACCCTAAACCCTAAACCCTAAACCCTAAACCCTAAACCCTAAACCCTAAACCCTAAACCCTAAACCCTAAACCCTAAACCCTAAACCCTAAACCCTAAACCCTAAACCCTAAACCCTAAACCCTAAACCCTAAACCCTAAACCCTAAACCCTAAACCCTAAACCCTAAACCCTAAACCCTAAACCCTAAACCCTAAACCCTAAACCCTAAACCCTAAACCCTAAACCCTAAACCCTAAACCCTAAACCCTAAACCCTAAACCCTAAACCCTAAACCCTAAACCCTAAACCCTAAACCCTAAACCCTAAACCCTAAACCCTAAACCCTAAACCCTAAACCCTAAACCCTAAACCCTAAACCCTAAACCCTAAACCCTAAACCCTAAACCCTAAACCCTAAACCCTAAACCCTAAACCCTAAACCCTAAACCCTAAACCCTAAACCCTAAACCCTAAACCCTAAACCCTAAACCCTAAACCCTAAACCCTAAACCCTAAACCCTAAACCCTAAACCCTAAACCCTAAACCCTAAACCCTAAACCCTAAACCCTAAACCCTAAACCCTAAACCCTAAACCCTAAACCCTAAACCCTAAACCCTAAACCCTAAACCCTAAACCCTAAACCCTAAACCCTAAACCCTAAACCCTAAACCCTAAACCCTAAACCCTAAACCCTAAACCCTAAACCCTAAACCCTAAACCCTAAACCCTAAACCCTAAACCCTAAACCCTAAACCCTAAACCCTAAACCCTAAACCCTAAACCCTAAACCCTAAACCCTAAACCCTAAACCCTAAACCCTAAACCCTAAACCCTAAACCCTAAACCCTAAACCCTAAACCCTAAACCCTAAACCCTAAACCCTAAACCCTAAACCCTAAACCCTAAACCCTAAACCCTAAACCCTAAACCCTAAACCCTAAACCCTAAACCCTAAACCCTAAACCCTAAACCCTAAACCCTAAACCCTAAACCCTAAACCCTAAACCCTAAACCCTAAACCCTAAACCCTAAACCCTAAACCCTAAACCCTAAACCCTAAACCCTAAACCCGTAAACCCTAAACCCTAAACCCTAAACCCTAAACCCTAAACCCTAAACCCTAAACCCTAAACCCTAAACCCTAAACCCTAAACCCTAAACCCTAAACCCTAAACCCTAAACCCTAAACCCTAAACCCTAAACCCTAAACCCTAAACCCTAAACCCTAAACCCTAAACCCTAAACCCTAAACCCTAAACCCTAAACCCTAAACCCTAAACCCTAAACCCTAAACCCTAAACCCTAAACCCTAAACCCTAAACCCTAAACCCTAAACCCTAAACCCTAAACCCTAAACCCTAAACCCTAAACCCTAAACCCTAAACCCTAAACCCTAAACCCTAAACCCTAAACCCTAAACCCTAAACCCTAAACCCTAAACCCTAAACCCTAAACCCTAAACCCTAAACCCTAAACCCTAAACCCTAAACCCTAAACCCTAAACCCTAAACCCTAAACCCTAAACCCTAAACCCTAAACCCTAAACCCTAAACCCTAAACCCTAAACCCTAAACCCTAAACCCTAAACCCTAAACCCTAAACCCTAAACCCTAAACCCTAAACCCTAAACCCTAAACCCTAAACCCTAAACCCTAAACCCTAAACCCTAAACCCTAAACCCTAAACCCTAAACCCTAAACCCTAAACCCTAAACCCTAAACCCTAAACCCTAAACCCTAAACCCTAAACCCTAAACCCTAAACCCTAAACCCTAAACCCTAAACCCTAAACCCTAAACCCTAAACCCTAAACCCTAAACCCTAAACCCTAAACCCTAAACCCTAAACCCTAAACCCTAAACCCTAAACCCTAAACCCTAAACCCTAAACCCTAAACCCTAAACCCTAAACCCTAAACCCTAAACCCTAAACCCTAAACCCTAAACCCTAAACCCTAAACCCTAAACCCTAAACCCTAAACCCTAAACCCTAAACCCTAAACCCTAAACCCTAAACCCTAAACCCTAAACCCTAAACCCTAAACCCTAAACCCTAAACCCTAAACCCTAAACCCTAAACCCTAAACCCTAAACCCTAAACCCTAAACCCTAAACCCTAAACCCTAAACCCTAAACCCTAAACCCTAAACCCTAAACCCTAAACCCTAAACCCTAAACCCTAAACCCTAAACCCTAAACCCTAAACCCTAAACCCTAAACCCTAAACCCTAAACCCTAAACCCTAAACCCTAAACCCTAAACCCTAAACCCTAAACCCTAAACCCTAAACCCTAAACCCTAAACCCTAAACCCTAAACCCTAAACCCTAAACCCTAAACCCTAAACCCTAAACCCTAAACCCTAAACCCTAAACCCTAAACCCTAAACCCTAAACCCTAAACCCTAAACCCTAAACCCTAAACCCTAAACCCTAAACCCTAAACCCTAAACCCTAAACCCTAAACCCTAAACCCTAAACCCTAAACCCTAAACCCTAAACCCTAAACCCTAAACCCTAAACCCTAAACCCTAAACCCTAAACCCTAAACCCTAAACCCTAAACCCTAAACCCTAAACCCTAAACCCTAAACCCTAAACCCTAAACCCTAAACCCTAAACCCTAAACCCTAAACCCTAAACCCTAAACCCTAAACCCTAAACCCTAAACCCTAAACCCTAAACCCTAAACCCTAAACCCTAAACCCTAAACCCTAAACCCTAAACCCTAAACCCTAAACCCTAAACCCTAAACCCTAAACCCTAAACCCTAAACCCTAAACCCTAAACCCTAAACCCTAAACCCTAAACCCTAAACCCTAAACCCTAAACCCTAAACCCTAAACCCTAAACCCTAAACCCTAAACCCTAAACCCTAAACCCTAAACCCTAAACCCTAAACCCTAAACCCTAAACCCTAAACCCTAAACCCTAAACCCTAAACCCTAAACCCTAAACCCTAAACCCTAAACCCTAAACCCTAAACCCTAAACCCTAAACCCTAAACCCTAAACCCTAAACCCTAAACCCTAAACCCTAAACCCTAAACCCTAAACCCTAAACCCTAAACCCTAAACCCTAAACCCTAAACCCTAAACCCTAAACCCTAAACCCTAAACCCTAAACCCTAAACCCTAAACCCTAAACCCTAAACCCTAAACCCTAAACCCTAAACCCTAAACCCTAAACCCTAAACCCTAAACCCTAAACCCTAAACCCTAAACCCTAAACCCTAAACCCTAAACCCTAAACCCTAAACCCTAAACCCTAAACCCTAAACCCTAAACCCTAAACCCTAAACCCTAAACCCTAAACCCTAAACCCTAAACCCTAAACCCTAAACCCTAAACCCTAAACCCTAAACCCTAAACCCTAAACCCTAAACCCTAAACCCTAAACCCTAAACCCTAAACCCTAAACCCTAAACCCTAAACCCTAAACCCTAAACCCTAAACCCTAAACCCTAAACCCTAAACCCTAAACCCTAAACCCTAAACCCTAAACCCTAAACCCTAAACCCTAAACCCTAAACCCTAAACCCTAAACCCTAAACCCTAAACCCTAAACCCTAAACCCTAAACCCTAAACCCTAAACCCTAAACCCTAAACCCTAAACCCTAAACCCTAAACCCTAAACCCTAAACCCTAAACCCTAAACCCTAAACCCTAAACCCTAAACCCTAAACCCTAAACCCTAAACCCTAAACCCTAAACCCTAAACCCTAAACCCTAAACCCTAAACCCTAAACCCTAAACCCTAAACCCTAAACCCTAAACCCTAAACCCTAAACCCTAAACCCTAAACCCTAAACCCTAAACCCTAAACCCTAAACCCTAAACCCTAAACCCTAAACCCTAAACCCTAAACCCTAAACCCTAAACCCTAAACCCTAAACCCTAAACCCTAAACCCTAAACCCTAAACCCTAAACCCTAAACCCTAAACCCTAAACCCTAAACCCTAAACCCTAAACCCTAAACCCTAAACCCTAAACCCTAAACCCTAAACCCTAAACCCTAAACCCTAAACCCTAAACCCTAAACCCTAAACCCTAAACCCTAAACCCTAAACCCTAAACCCTAAACCCTAAACCCTAAACCCTAAACCCTAAACCCTAAACCCTAAACCCTAAACCCTAAACCCTAAACCCTAAACCCTAAACCCTAAACCCTAAACCCTAAACCCTAAACCCTAAACCCTAAACCCTAAACCCTAAACCCTAAACCCTAAACCCTAAACCCTAAACCCTAAACCCTAAACCCTAAACCCTAAACCCTAAACCCTAAACCCTAAACCCTAAACCCTAAACCCTAAACCCTAAACCCTAAACCCTAAACCCTAAACCCTAAACCCTAAACCCTAAACCCTAAACCCTAAACCCTAAACCCTAAACCCTAAACCCTAAACCCTAAACCCTAAACCCTAAACCCTAAACCCTAAACCCTAAACCCTAAACCCTAAACCCTAAACCCTAAACCCTAAACCCTAAACCCTAAACCCTAAACCCTAAACCCTAAACCCTAAACCCTAAACCCTAAACCCTAAACCCTAAACCCTAAACCCTAAACCCTAAACCCTAAACCCTAAACCCTAAACCCTAAACCCTAAACCCTAAACCCTAAACCCTAAACCCTAAACCCTAAACCCTAAACCCTAAACCCTAAACCCTAAACCCTAAACCCTAAACCCTAAACCCTAAACCCTAAACCCTAAACCCTAAACCCTAAACCCTAAACCCTAAACCCTAAACCCTAAACCCTAAACCCTAAACCCTAAACCCTAAACCCTAAACCCTAAACCCTAAACCCTAAACCCTAAACCCTAAACCCTAAACCCTAAACCCTAAACCCTAAACCCTAAACCCTAAACCCTAAACCCTAAACCCTAAACCCTAAACCCTAAACCCTAAACCCTAAACCCTAAACCCTAAACCCTAAACCCTAAACCCTAAACCCTAAACCCTAAACCCTAAACCCTAAACCCTAAACCCTAAACCCTAAACCCTAAACCCTAAACCCTAAACCCTAAACCCTAAACCCTAAACCCTAAACCCTAAACCCTAAACCCTAAACCCTAAACCCTAAACCCTAAACCCTAAACCCTAAACCCTAAACCCTAAACCCTAAACCCTAAACCCTAAACCCTAAACCCTAAACCCTAAACCCTAAACCCTAAACCCTAAACCCTAAACCCTAAACCCTAAACCCTAAACCCTAAACCCTAAACCCTAAACCCTAAACCCTAAACCCTAAACCCTAAACCCTAAACCCTAAACCCTAAACCCTAAACCCTAAACCCTAAACCCTAAACCCTAAACCCTAAACCCTAAACCCTAAACCCTAAACCCTAAACCCTAAACCCTAAACCCTAAACCCTAAACCCTAAACCCTAAACCCTAAACCCTAAACCCTAAACCCTAAACCCTAAACCCTAAACCCTAAACCCTAAACCCTAAACCCTAAACCCTAAACCCTAAACCCTAAACCCTAAACCCTAAACCCTAAACCCTAAACCCTAAACCCTAAACCCTAAACCCTAAACCCTAAACCCTAAACCCTAAACCCTAAACCCTAAACCCTAAACCCTAAACCCTAAACCCTAAACCCTAAACCCTAAACCCTAAACCCTAAACCCTAAACCCTAAACCCTAAACCCTAAACCCTAAACCCTAAACCCTAAACCCTAAACCCTAAACCCTAAACCCTAAACCCTAAACCCTAAACCCTAAACCCTAAACCCTAAACCCTAAACCCTAAACCCTAAACCCTAAACCCTAAACCCTAAACCCTAAACCCTAAACCCTAAACCCTAAACCCTAAACCCTAAACCCTAAACCCTAAACCCTAAACCCTAAACCCTAAACCCTAAACCCTAAACCCTAAACCCTAAACCCTAAACCCTAAACCCTAAACCCTAAACCCTAAACCCTAAACCCTAAACCCTAAACCCTAAACCCTAAACCCTAAACCCTAAACCCTAAACCCTAAACCCTAAACCCTAAACCCTAAACCCTAAACCCTAAACCCTAAACCCTAAACCCTAAACCCTAAACCCTAAACCCTAAACCCTAAACCCTAAACCCTAAACCCTAAACCCTAAACCCTAAACCCTAAACCCTAAACCCTAAACCCTAAACCCTAAACCCTAAACCCTAAACCCTAAACCCTAAACCCTAAACCCTAAACCCTAAACCCTAAACCCTAAACCCTAAACCCTAAACCCTAAACCCTAAACCCTAAACCCTAAACCCTAAACCCTAAACCCTAAACCCTAAACCCTAAACCCTAAACCCTAAACCCTAAACCCTAAACCCTAAACCCTAAACCCTAAACCCTAAACCCTAAACCCTAAACCCTAAACCCTAAACCCTAAACCCTAAACCCTAAACCCTAAACCCTAAACCCTAAACCCTAAACCCTAAACCCTAAACCCTAAACCCTAAACCCTAAACCCTAAACCCTAAACCCTAAACCCTAAACCCTAAACCCTAAACCCTAAACCCTAAACCCTAAACCCTAAACCCTAAACCCTAAACCCTAAACCCTAAACCCTAAACCCTAAACCCTAAACCCTAAACCCTAAACCCTAAACCCTAAACCCTAAACCCTAAACCCTAAACCCTAAACCCTAAACCCTAAACCCTAAACCCTAAACCCTAAACCCTAAACCCTAAACCCTAAACCCTAAACCCTAAACCCTAAACCCTAAACCCTAAACCCTAAACCCTAAACCCTAAACCCTAAACCCTAAACCCTAAACCCTAAACCCTAAACCCTAAACCCTAAACCCTAAACCCTAAACCCTAAACCCTAAACCCTAAACCCTAAACCCTAAACCCTAAACCCTAAACCCTAAACCCTAAACCCTAAACCCTAAACCCTAAACCCTAAACCCTAAACCCTAAACCCTAAACCCTAAACCCTAAACCCTAAACCCTAAACCCTAAACCCTAAACCCTAAACCCTAAACCCTAAACCCTAAACCCTAAACCCTAAACCCTAAACCCTAAACCCTAAACCCTAAACCCTAAACCCTAAACCCTAAACCCTAAACCCTAAACCCTAAACCCTAAACCCTAAACCCTAAACCCTAAACCCTAAACCCTAAACCCTAAACCCTAAACCCTAAACCCTAAACCCTAAACCCTAAACCCTAAACCCTAAACCCTAAACCCTAAACCCTAAACCCTAAACCCTAAACCCTAAACCCTAAACCCTAAACCCTAAACCCTAAACCCTAAACCCTAAACCCTAAACCCTAAACCCTAAACCCTAAACCCTAAACCCTAAACCCTAAACCCTAAACCCTAAACCCTAAACCCTAAACCCTAAACCCTAAACCCTAAACCCTAAACCCTAAACCCTAAACCCTAAACCCTAAACCCTAAACCCTAAACCCTAAACCCTAAACCCTAAACCCTAAACCCTAAACCCTAAACCCTAAACCCTAAACCCTAAACCCTAAACCCTAAACCCTAAACCCTAAACCCTAAACCCTAAACCCTAAACCCTAAACCCTAAACCCTAAACCCTAAACCCTAAACCCTAAACCCTAAACCCTAAACCCTAAACCCTAAACCCTAAACCCTAAACCCTAAACCCTAAACCCTAAACCCTAAACCCTAAACCCTAAACCCTAAACCCTAAACCCTAAACCCTAAACCCTAAACCCTAAACCCTAAACCCTAAACCCTAAACCCTAAACCCTAAACCCTAAACCCTAAACCCTAAACCCTAAACCCTAAACCCTAAACCCTAAACCCTAAACCCTAAACCCTAAACCCTAAACCCTAAACCCTAAACCCTAAACCCTAAACCCTAAACCCTAAACCCTAAACCCTAAACCCTAAACCCTAAACCCTAAACCCTAAACCCTAAACCCTAAACCCTAAACCCTAAACCCTAAACCCTAAACCCTAAACCCTAAACCCTAAACCCTAAACCCTAAACCCTAAACCCTAAACCCTAAACCCTAAACCCTAAACCCTAAACCCTAAACCCTAAACCCTAAACCCTAAACCCTAAACCCTAAACCCTAAACCCTAAACCCTAAACCCTAAACCCTAAACCCTAAACCCTAAACCCTAAACCCTAAACCCTAAACCCTAAACCCTAAACCCTAAACCCTAAACCCTAAACCCTAAACCCTAAACCCTAAACCCTAAACCCTAAACCCTAAACCCTAAACCCTAAACCCTAAACCCTAAACCCTAAACCCTAAACCCTAAACCCTAAACCCTAAACCCTAAACCCTAAACCCTAAACCCTAAACCCTAAACCCTAAACCCTAAACCCTAAACCCTAAACCCTAAACCCTAAACCCTAAACCCTAAACCCTAAACCCTAAACCCTAAACCCTAAACCCTAAACCCTAAACCCTAAACCCTAAACCCTAAACCCTAAACCCTAAACCCTAAACCCTAAACCCTAAACCCTAAACCCTAAACCCTAAACCCTAAACCCTAAACCCTAAACCCTAAACCCTAAACCCTAAACCCTAAACCCTAAACCCTAAACCCTAAACCCTAAACCCTAAACCCTAAACCCTAAACCCTAAACCCTAAACCCTAAACCCTAAACCCTAAACCCTAAACCCTAAACCCTAAACCCTAAACCCTAAACC